>JAIUJO010000017.1:1755068-1792568 GCA_023846275.1 Vanilla planifolia | reverse complement strand
AAGGTGTTGAATTGTGGTAAATAAAATTTTCTTTCAATTTTCGATTTCAATTAAAACTTAAATCTTTTAAGCAAGAATAAGAAATAATAGTACACAAGATTTTTAAGGTGGTTCGACTCAAAATCAAGCCTATATCCACCCCTAATCGGTGCTGGGAAAAGAACACAAATCACCAAATTATAAGCAAGGTTTTTCGTACGGTTCACCTCAAACCTGCTTGGGATTTTACCTACGGCTAATCCCAAACCTACATGAGTTTTTCTGGGCTTAAGTAAAATCCCAGGCTTTTGCACAATTGTCAGGATGCCCTTACCCCAAACAAAGAAATACAAAAAATTGGCAAAACTTAAGACAACTATAAAAGAAATATGAGGCACTCAATATATCAAAAAGAGGGAGGAATAGAGATTAAAAAATAGTTGAAGCAAAAACCTCAAATTTTGGGTTCCTTCTTGCATCTTTCACTTTGTGACTTTGGAAGAACCGTATGCACTTAGAATTGCTTTATATGGTGATTTGAAAGCTTTGAAATCTTAGCATTGGTAGCCCCTAGGAGTTCTTCATCATTTCCTATTTATAGACCTTAATTTGAGCTCTATATCCACTCCCAATGGTTCTAAATTGAACTAGCCGTTTGGGTAACGGACATAAAGCAGTCACCGTTCGATTTGTAGCCTGAAATGGATGTTTCTGATTGAATCTCGAATTTACCATTGGAGATCAATCATGACCGTTGGATCTAGGCGACCTTGATCTGGGCCATTGGATGACACATTGGTTGTCCTCCATATATTAAAACAATTTGTCCAGAAGTCAACAAAAATAGAAACTTACTGTAGTAGCTCTGCATCCTCTTGCAGATCTGGCTCAGTTTCGAATCTCCTACTCGATATTTTACTGTTATCAGGACAATTTGCCTTGATTAATCTAAGCCGTCCGATCGCGCCTGCCCTTCTGCCACCTTTGACAATCGAATGGAAGTTTAGTCTCACATCGTCCAAATGACTTCGCCATTGCTCTTTACAACACTTTCTGTTCATTAGTCTCTCGAGCCATTAAGGGTTGGCTCCGATCGCACCTCTGTCCTTCTACCTTTTTTTACAATCGAATTAAAGTTTAGTCCCATATTGTCCAAATGTCTTTGCCATTGCTCTCTATAATACTTTCGATTCATTTGTCTATCGAGCCTTTTAGGGTTGGCTCCCCCCTTCCTTGAGCAAGATTTCATCACTTGGTACTCGTTGGCTTAATTTTGCGCTTGTTCTGGTGAGCTTTCTCGGCGGGCTAAGTTTGCACTTATTTCGTTTCAACAGCTGTTGGCTGATTTCTCACTTGTTCTGTTCAGTAACACTTCCTGCAGCCATTACGCTTTGCTCGCCCCTTTCGGGTCTATCAAACAATTTTTACTTTATTTTATTTTTTAAATCCTTAATGCCCGGACGGACCAACCGTTAGGTCGGGTCTACCGCTCAACGCTACTGTGAAAATTCCTGAGACTAAAGTGGTTTTATAGTGTTTTGTGAGAATGTTTCTAACAAAATTTTGAATATAAGTATACCAAAATAATTTTATATTATGATAGTTATTACAAGTGTCCTAAATGACTATGAAAAGAAATTTATGAAAAATTATTTCTAAATAATTTTAAAAAATCAAATATCGATGTCTATACTTTTCATCAATAATGCTTGGCCCAAAAATAAAAATTCAAAATTATTAAACCTATAACATTTTTCAAATATTAATACTACTAGTGTGTCACATCATCTCAAAATTTGGACATATCAAATTCAAGAAAAATAAAGAGACATTCAAGTATAAAGATTTTGGTGCATGCCTTAAATTTCCTTGAAGCTTGCCATCACTCCAAGAGTCTTGAAAACCACTATTTAGAAAAGTCAAGTTCAATGCTTGACTTAATTGAATATTAAAGATTTCACTTAAAGCAAGCCCACATGACATATAAACATTTATGCTTGACTCATCAAATGTAAGGGTGTAACAATCTCTCCCTTTTGATGATGGAAAGACATAAATGTTTTAAATACAAAATTATGACAAAGAAAATAGAAATAAATTTTGAAGGAGGAAATTAAGAATCAATATGCTCCCCCTATCTTGATGCTCCTCCTAACTCCTAACTATTCTCCACCTTTGACACCAACAAAAGTAAGTGAACCCTAAGCAATATCTAAAATTCTTAATTGTTTCCTCAATGTTTGAAATTACTCTGGTGGTAAGGGTTTGGTAAAAATGTCAAACATTTCAAGCTTAATGGGAACATACTCTAATTCTACTAATCTTTTGGTCACTTGGTCTCTAATAAAGTGATATCTAATATCTATGTGCTTAGTCCTAGAATGATGAACTTCATTCTTGGCTAATGCTAATGTACTAGTGTTATTAATTCTACTGGGTATATGTCTGACATCTAAACCATAGTCTTGAAGTTGTCTTATTTGAAATGCTAAGAAAAATAAATTTAGCTCACTCATCATGCTCATTTCAAATTCTTTAGTCATAAGATCTCCAAGTTCTCTACATTTTTTTTGCACTACCAAAAATAATATCATCAACATAAATCTAAATAATCAGTAAATCATCTCGTAATGATCAAATCCTTTGGATGTGTGGTTGCAAATTTCCATCCTTTATGTAACTTGTTTTTTCTTTTTCTATTTCAAGATTTTCTAATTTTTCTTCGTTCTTATTCAAATCTAAGTTCTTTACTAATTTTATTTCATCTTCTAAATACTTCTTATTAACTAGTTGGATAGACTCATCAAACACAACATATATTGTTTTCTCTACCTTGTGGGATTCTAGAGTAAAGATTATATATTCTTTTCTAATAGATGAATACGTAAGATGTGGATTTTTATTTTCTTCTTGGTATTGACTATATAAGGTTTAAAATCTAAATTAGAAACGTACCGCTAAATTAAATCAACAATTTAAGTTTTATAAATGTCTTAGACATATCCTAGAATGTCTCCAAATATTTTTGGAGACATTTTATTTTAGTCTTCTAAGTTCTACTATTCTTAGGAACCCAAGAAAGGTTAGGTTGAGCACTAAATAGAGCTTTCATGTTCTCATTCTTAACAATCCATCTAAAATTTTTTTTGTGAATATATATTTCTTCTAAAAAAACAATCTTTCACAATATGTCTAGGTTTACAATAATAAAAACGAACAATATTTGATGGCCTAGGCATGCTTATGCATTTAGGTTTTTCAAAATTGAAGACAAGTGAAGAATAGTAAGCATATGAAGCATAAGAAGTATGTGAAGTTTTTCTTACTCAAGCATGCTCCAAAAATCGTATTTTTTCTTTCAAAAGTAAAATATAAGGCTTTAAAGAAGTATTCTCAATGAAAGGGAAGCCTTTTTGTCACATATATATTAATTTTCTATTATTTTCTATTCATCTTCTTTTATAACAAAATCAAGTAATTCAACTTTTTCTTTGTAAGCCTTTTTCAATTTTTTATGAGCACTCTTTAAAGAAGTCAATGCATTCATAATTTTAATATAATTACGTTCTAAAATATCTCTTGTCCAAGTGCATACCTCATTTTCTTCTTCTTCTTCACTTGAAGATATTGAAGATGCCTCATTTGCCATAAAACAAATCATCCCTTCTTTTCCTCTACTTGAGCTTGAAACAACTGAATATTCAAAAGTACTCCATGTAGCTTGGAAAGTTTTCTTTTTCTTCAAGTTCTTCTTCTTCTTCTTTTCCTCTTTCATATGATTGTGCTTGAGTTTTGGACATTCCAGTTTATTATGACCGATTTGACCACACTCAAAACAAGTTTGTGGCCTCTTCCTTTCCTTGTTGCTCATCTTTTTCCATTCCCTATTAAGAAAACTTTTTGCCAAATTTTTGGCTAAACCATTAACATGAAAACTTATCTCATCTTCCAAATCTGTGGAAGAGGTAGAAGTGGAATCTAAATCACATTTGGTGGTTTTGAAGGCCATGGGCTCTTTCTTTTTCCTTTCATTCTTTAACTTGCTTGTAGAAGCCTATTCCGTAAGTCTCCTACTCATCTCTATTTTGGTAGTGAGAATTTCCCCAAGGTGTTCATTCGATGAAAGTTTGTTGACATCTTTAGCTACTTTAATAGCCGTTGCAAGGGCATCATATTCCATTGGAACGATTCCCGACATTTTCCTTACTTGGTCATAATTTGAGAATGCCCTTTGGCATTCAAAGATTTGTCAAGCCATTTGTTATGTCATTAAATCTAAAAACATACTTTTAATACTCTCACCAAGATTCATTCTAAAAAGTTCATAGTCATGGGTGAGGATGTTGATCTTCGTCTCTTTCACTTGTGAGATGCCCTCATAAGTTACTTCGAGTTTTTTGCACACCTCAAATGTCGTATATAAGTTTATAATTTATGTAAATTCACTAGGAGAAATTCCACAATGAAGACAGTTCAAGGCCCTAGCATTCAATTGAGCCAATGTTTTATGCTCAACATTAAGCTCACTAAAGGGTTTGACTTCATTAGTAAAAGAATTTGTAGGAAGTTCACAAGGCTTAGTAATAACTTCTCATAATTCTAAATTGATAGATTGAATAAAAATTTTAAAAAGCTTTTTCCATCCTCTTAGAAAAATCATGAAATATAAATATTATTAAAATATGAAATGATATAGTAATAAAATAATAATCAACCTCTTAGAAAAATCATATTCTATGTAAGAGTAAAAAATAATAAATAATATGCAAAAATATCTTAATTATGAAACATTTTACATATTAATTTAATATTGTGCATATATCATAATTACAAAATTTACTTATTGAATTTAGGACAAAAACATCTTTTTCAAATTATTTTTTTTTTATTTTTTACAAATATAAACATGCTTATTTATCACCAAATAATTTTTTAAATATATATATAGACATACACACAAAGACACACACACACACACACCCCACATTTCTTATGATTCTTTCACTCTAATTATCATCTTTATTTTTCCCCTATTATAGTATTAGCATGCCATATTTTATGGTTAATGTATTATATATTTTTTAAAATTTTTTAATAGCATACCATACATTAAATTCTTTGCATTATATGTTTTATGTAAAACGACTCTACAGCAAATCCTATATTATTGTTGATTCCTTAACTTTTATAACCTAACGTACAATATGATGAGGATCTTGTATGGCATGCACAAATCACATATACTGTACTCTAATACAAATGAATAAATTTGCCTATACAATCTTAATGGCTATATGTTTTGTAATCTCTAGATATCATTATAGAAGAATATTAAATAAGATGATATATTTGTAAATAGTAGAATATTTAGGTATTTTATAAAAATGTCATGATGAAACTCATGGGGAATAAGATTTTCAAATTCTCAACTGTCATTGTACAGGTAGGATAAAAAATGATTTTAACTGCCCTCACTTCCCAAGCTTAATTCAATAGTGAGCTTTGAAGAGTCTAGGTAATCACGACCTTGTTGTCTCAGCTTATAAATAAGTCTAGTAGGCCCAATCCAATGAGCTTTTTCATATAAGAAAAGTGAGAAGCAAAGTTGTGCTATAGAGGAGAGTTGCAAAGGTTTGAGTCATCGATGACGTAAGTTTTTTAGAATGACTGTAAAAAGATTGAAAGGCATCATGGAAAGGATGTTAACTATCTAGCTGTCTCTCGCCAAAGCAAGGAATTTATTTAACCTTTGCGTGTCAATTATAAATTGGAGGTGTCCCCTAAACAAATATATATTTCTTGCTATTTTGACACAAGAAAGTTGATCATGTTTTCGCTGTTGCTCCAAACTTGCTGGGGTTCCCTGTGAAATATATATTCACTCTCGCCCGCTAGAAAATGGAGCGGGGAGATCGAAATGAATGGAGAAAGTGAAATTATTTTTACATTCTACATTCAGTTGATGTCACAGAAGACACAAAATTAATGGATATTTTGGGAAAATATAAGAAACTCCGGAGCAAGTGGGATGTAAGTATTTTGATAATGGTAAGCCTCGTGATACAAATTGTTCTCATCTTCCTTGGGCGTTTGAGAAACACCTAAGCATCGAGAGCATGGATAAGAATGGCTGTTTGGAGCAACTATCTTTTGGCCAACGGGGTTGCCGACTTCGTTCTTGGCTAGCCAAGCAGCAGCATGGACGATAATAGCAACAACGCCATCCTCGCATTCTAGGCGCCTTTCCTTCTTCTTCACCTTGGTGGCCCAGACACTATCACTGCCTATTCCATGGAGGACAATGAGCTGTGGGCTCGACACATTCTTGCTCTCGCCTACGAGCTCATCATTGTCGTCTATGATCTGTTCTGATCTCTTCCAAGTAACCTCCTGCTCGCTCCCACCCTGCTCATATTCTTTGTCGCCATCATCAAGTACGCAGAGTGGTCTTGCTCACTCTACAGAGCCAGGACTGACGGTTTTTGCAGCTCCGTGGTCATTTCAAGCAAGCAAAGTCAATTAAACCAGATTTCTTCCAACCTTAGGACAATGGTAGAACGTGTGGAGGAGGAAAATGAAAAAGAAAATTGAAAGCTTTAAAAGGAGCTTTCGATATGTACTCAGTTTGCAAGTCTTTCTTCATCGACGTTACTCCACTTGTAGATGTATACAAGGTAATCGGGGACATGTTGAAGGAGCTAACTGTCAAGGAAGTTTTGGGCCTGACAAGCATGGAACTCAGCTGTGCCTATGATGAGATAGTACATGAAGGGTGTCATTAATTTCTTACGTGTCGATGTCATCCTCAGGGTGATCTGCTCCTCTGGTATCTTTCTCGCTTTCTTGGAGCCTCCATGTGTCTTGACACCGTGGCTTCTCTAATGTTCCTACTTTCTGACTGGACGGTGATCTTCCTTCTCGAATTTCAGAAATTGGACAAGTGGGGTTTGCTTCTTGCCCTACTCATTCTCAAAATAAGGAGAAGATTGTGACGTGAAAGAAAGTGGAGGCCTTCAGACATGCTGCAACTCAACTTGATCACCAACTGCTTCAGTTAAAAATCACGTAACAAAACAAAAAAACATGATGCTCTTGCAATTAAAAATGGCAAATGTAACTATGACATACCTTTTTTTGTTTCACAATAGTTTTAGCCTTGTACTTTTCTCTATCCCCTTTGCCTGCTCAAACGAGAGCTACTCTCTCCTGCTTACTGAGCTTGCTCCTGACATGCACCTAAATGCAACACATGATTATCACTAGTTAACCAATGAAGCCTTTAAAAATGCCAAACCAACTTGGATGGGTCAAACATCACTGTATGCACTTAACTCAAAAATAAAATAAACTTGAATAAATCTAAGAGGTTATAATTGTTCTTATTCCTACCATTTCAATGAGTTCACTTCGAAAGAATGGCTGGTGAGAAACATCAAAGAAAGCTTAATCACATACAACTAGAATTTGAACAACAAAAATAATTTAGTTTATAACGGTTATAGGAAATTTTCATCTCTAAAGCAAACCATGATAAAATTATCTTGTTAAGAAATCGTTAAAAACAATGCAACAAAAAGTAAAATTTTGAATATCCTAATGCAATGTTAATAGCATGCAATATTTTTTCATTTACACAACTCTTTCAAAAATATAACACTACTGAAGAGAAAAAGCATTGAGCTGATATATGAAGAGACCATAAAATGGCGAACGAAACTCCTAAGGCTTGTTAATTTCTTTGACAAAAGGCATGTTATATAGCCCAGCCTTCTCAAAATCACCCTAATAAGTAATCAAATCCAACAAGATTTAAAACAAACCAAAAAAAACAAACCATATTGTATAATAGAGTACATAAAGACTCAATCATTGGGACCAACGATCAAGCATTGTGTCAAGAGTATAAAAAAGAATTGTAGATAATATAAACATCACAGATAAGGGATTGTTCATACCTTGCAGTGCCATGATCTTGCCAAATTGCAGTAGGAATGAGCTCTCATCAACCCATGATTAATTAGAGACAGTGTTGTCTCAGTTAACTATTCAACAAGAAAATACTGGCAATAAAGAAGAAATGATTTGCGAAATGATTTAATTCCATTGAACAATATGGATATATTTCAAATACTCTTTACATCTTCAGCATTCCTTTTCGAATACCATCAACTGCAAAAAAATAACACTAAGATGAATTATCCATCAGTAAAAAAAATTCAGTGAACCAAACCCACCCCATTATGAACAAAAAAAAAATGAACTGCTTATGCTACCTCCTAGATTTACAAGTACAATCTCACCTTCATTTGTTTGTAATTCCATAATTCCAAGAGCCACAAGAGCATCAATATTTTCTGGATCTAACTACACAATGGAAAAAAATAAAAGGGGAATATAAGAAAATGCAGGGCATTTCATGAAATTTGTACAATAAATTAAAACTAACTTACATCAAGCACTCGATGAAAGGGTTGTTGAGCCTTGTCAAATTGACCATCTCGACAAATGGAAAATTTCATGAAGTACAAACACTCTTAATGAAGGTATTGTATCCTTGTCAAACTCTCAAACTTGGGTTTCAAGACCATGTATTAGAAGTGCCATGTTGCATCACTAATCTAAATTTGCAAAAAGCACAATCTCATATCCTCCACAAAATTCTAGGATGTATTGCACATTCTTTTAGCAAGTGCCTAACACTCTTCCTAACCCTAAAAAAGGGTGCATGATTGACAAGCATCAAAATAACTTGTGTTTCATGAAAAATAGAAATGATGCAAGATGATTGATGTCATTCAAACATTCTTAAAGAAAAAATAACCATTCACTTTGCTCTAATCTTTATACGTTAGAATCTTTATGCATAATATTCACACTTATGCATAAATTTTTTATAGGTTTTTTGTAATTGAAAGTAAAATATTGTTCATATTTGTACGCTAAAGTTAATGATTTTATAGTTATAAATATTTGAATGTTTTACATGCAATAAAAGTGATATTTTGTAAGTGTGCAACCTTAATTGTGGGTATTGATGGTTCTCTTTCCACATAATGCGTAGTTCTAGTCACATATAAATTGCAATCATTTAAATTTTTTTTTATTAGTATGTTATACTAAAATTGTTTACTTTGTCTTTCATATAATTAGAATAGACAACCAAATAGGTGTATTCACATGTTCATATAAAATTTTGTTGTTATTCTAATAAAGATTTTTTAAATTGCACGATCCTTATATTTACTACATGTTACATTGGCAAAACAATGCTCGAGGTTCCTTATCTCACACATTTTTTTACCACTCATAAAGTCAACATGGTCATTCTCATTAATGTTTATTAGGTTGATCATTATTCTAATCCAAACCTATTTTTGAGGTAATAGTTTTGACACATTTTAGTATTTTTTTTATTTTATCATTAATATTGCCATCACCCAGAAAGTATAAGCCACCTCTAATATAATAAAACCTAAAGTGCAATATGCAATCTTACAGATATTAACAAAGCTTATTGTTTCACCAATTGTGCGCATGCATTTGATTCATTGCCTGTTCCAAATAGTGAAAATTGAGTTAAATCCAAAACATACTAGATGAACCATCTTTAGCAGGCCCAACTAGATTATGCTTAAACCAACTAAAAAATTCATGTATATCTTAAAACTCAATTGTAAGGTAAACTCCAAATTCATGTTTTCTCATTTACTTTTTTTGCTTCATCTGCATATATATAAATATAAAAAAATGTAGACAAAAACATAGCAAATTTTAGTAATTTAACTAATTTTCTTCAATTTTGTAAACAAAAATGCATATTCTGCAAAAGCATCATCGTTGCATAGATGAGAAATCATAAATGAAAGTTAGAATATGCTACATGCTTTTTATAACAACAACAAAATTCAATTCAATGCAACACAATCCCACTACTTTTTAATACACATCCATTATATATTAAAAAAAGGGGTGTTGTAATTTTTCTACATATTTGAACATAATTTGTATTTTAAATGCATTTGAAAAGAAAAATGTGTTTCATTTTGTTATGTAGGCCTTAGTCACTAGGTATTATGAAGAGACGCCCATTGTTGTAACCAATACATGATCAGTTTGTGTGGGTGGGAATGTTCAAACCATATGAGTAGTTACATCACCAATTGTGTGCATGTTCAATTCCAACAAATTCAAAAACAACTTAGGAAAACTAGATTTATTTATTCATGCATAGTGCACATATAGATGCTTGCCTCCCAACAACATATGCACAAATAAAGCAATGCATGTAAAATTCTATGTGTAGAAAGGGAGAAATGCCCATAAAAATATTCACTCCACAATAGTTATTTCTATACAAGTTGAGAAAATGTCTAATATATGTTTTGGATTATGAGTACTCATATGTACAAAAAGAAGTTAATGCATTCACAAATTACATTATGTAGATACAAAAATAGTTATTTGAGAACAAAAAATCATTATGTACAATCATGCATAAATGAAAACAATGAATCCATTGACCATAAGAAAATTCTAACAAAAATTAATGCATGTATAAGTTGTATTAAATATCTGTAGATACATGCACACACAGAAAAATAATGGGCTAGATGAAATGACACAATATAAAACTATATAATAACCAAATCCCATTATGAAAGGTTTGTCTTTTTAATATTCTTTTTATGACATTTTTAGAGAAGAAATCATTGTTGAGCCCAAGATGACCAGAGATTAAAGAACTAGAGGTGCTAGTCACTTCATGTGTACGTATAGAGAGACCTCTCAAGTCTTTCCCATGGTATATCTTGTCAGTCAGGTTTGTTGTACTAGCTTTAACACTTCTTCCTTGCTATTTCTTTGTGTATCTATATAACTGTTAAAGTAAAAACAACATGATTTTACATCTTTCTCATGTTAGTTTTGTTGGCCCTATAAAAGTTGCTATGAAAATATAGTTTCAATCAATATGAGTTCATTGTGTTGTCACTTTGATCTTCATTGCACCACAAAAATTTAAATTTAGATTTCCTGTTATATTTAAATTTTCTTGCATGAGTTTAATAGCAAGCTTAAAGTCAATTTCATTAACTACTTTTTCTTGGAATCTACTAGCAAATTGTTACACAAAGGATAGTTGCCTTTCAGAACTTGGATAATTTGTCTGATTTGCAATAGAGAAGGTTTCAATTATTTGAGTTATTATTTTAAACTTGTCTGTATGCCTCATCAAAATCTTAACTTACATATATCGTAGTTTGCAATTAGGTACAAAACACGTCTATCAAAATTTATTGCATGAATTTTTTGTTCTCATTTTTATTACCACATTTGCATTAGCATTTCCTTACACTAAATTTTAAACACATTTCATAAAGTCCTCATAGTTTTGTCTTGGACATAAAATCCCAAAGATTGCAACTAGACACCACCCCAAAACTTTGAGTGTGCATTACATTACCATCCCGTTTATCCAAGACCATTAAATGAATTCTATGACACCATTGCACCATATTGACTAGATATTAAGATTCAAAGATGTCAAGCCCCTTATATTATTTTGTTCTCACCCCTTTTTGGTCTTCCTCTTCCACCATTGAATGAGAGAATTGTGACAACTCTTCTCTTTTAACAAATTAATTGATCCAAAAATGACAAGCCCAAATCATACAACCAAACACTCCTGGCGATAACATTTTTATCGCTTTCATTATCTCAAATCATATCATTTCGAGTATATCTGCCACATGTTCTATTTGTATACTTGAATTCACAAGACAATATTTAAAATCATATAATATTTTTTATTCCACTTGGTTTTAAAAAACTTATATGTAAACATGAATAAGATATTTTTGTCACATAATATAACAAAAGCTTTCCTTAATTCCTTCCACATGTTTGAATTAGATTATAACCATCCTTTAAATTTTTCTATTTTCTTTAAATTTATATTAGAAATAATAAAATCTCTTATTTTTTTATATTTTAGTATCATATAATAGTAATCCTTAGCAATTATACTCTTCTTGGTTTAATTAAAAATGAATTCCATGTTTAGTTAAACATAATAAAATAACCTCTATTTTAATGCTATCAACAAAAGCCACATCAAAAGTAAAAATAAGAATGCAACATTGTGAATATAGAACCAATGCAAAAAATCACAATTGCGAAACCTTTAATCAAAAATACTTGAATGCACATGTGCATCATTACTTTTATATGAATGCTTTCATAACTTCAATATATCTAATGCTAAGCTTTTCCCTATCACAGGGCCTTTCAAAGCACTATTATTGGACTTCTATCATTTTCTTTTTAGATTTCTTCATCAAACTCCTTAGCAAGTGAATAGTCAAAATAATTGATCTTCTAGACAACTAAATTGAATCAACAATACATTAGTTTTGTATCATAATTTAAGCTCCTTGAATGATAAACATTACTTTTGAAAACTAACATCATTGAACTTGTAGAATCATACCTCACCATTTAGCAACCTTTGTTTTTAATTTATTTTCCTATTTTCTCTTTTCTAAATATATGAAGAATAATCATTGCCTTTTTTTCATTTTTTTAATGGCCATTATCATCATACATATTATTGTAACATGATTTACACATCTATAATAAAATCATGATCATATGATGCTTAGTAAAATATAAGCAAACAGAAGAAATACAAGCACGAATGTCAATCATCTTTGAATTTAATAGATTTCCAATCATTACTTATTATAGTTGCCAAGCATTATATGATACTTTGAATATATTGATGTATAAGTGTGCTATCTCAATTCCTCTTGTAAAGGTCTCCCCTTAAAATGGATATCAAATTATGTGCCTTTATATGATCCATATTTCCTTCATTTTAAGTATTTTACATTTACTACAATATATCTATCCTAATTTCCAAGATTGTTTCTCAATTCCCTTACTTGACTAGTTAAACTCTTTCCAATAATTTAACAACACTACTTCTCTCCCTCCTTTTCTCTTTAAGCTGTCAACCACAATCAAAATGTTTAATTTTATTCAAAACACCCTCACCATCCATGGTCATCGTCTCACATACTAAATATCGATGCTTCATTTCCCCTCAACAATTAGACCTCTTCAGTTTAGTGACTTCTTGCCTTCATATCACTTGGAATTTAATAGTTTTGCAAAAAATTAGGTTACTATCATGTCAATTTTGTCAGTACAAAAAGTTTAGGAAAATTAAAAAATAAGTTTTAATAAAAATTAGGAAATTCTAAGATTTCTTGCTTTTTTTTAATAATTTGAACTTCAAAAGTTTAGTTGTTAATTTTGCATGATTCTTCTTGGCCAACTTCACCTGTTTGCCAAATTTCATATATTTTAATGATATTTAATATTTTTAATAATTTAACCAAGCTTAAAATATTTTTAAATCCTCATTAAATTTTGGTTCAATGTCTACCATGCCTACTTTTTTTGGCAGAAAATTTTTACTATGCTTATACTTGTAAATTCTATGCCTAAGTAAAATTTCATAATTTTGTGAGTTTATGTAATATTTTTTAATTATTTTAAAAACTTTTTCAAGCTCATAAGTTAATCCTTATAAATCTTTGATCTTCTATTTTAATACTCAAAAGATTTTTTTGTCAACATATTATCATTATATTCAAATAATTTATTCGTTTTATTTCTTAGTTTGTCTCTTTCTTTCTAGGGGTTGCTCCTTTAGTGGTATACAACTTTTGAATAATATGAAATGATACTTTAAAGTTTTCAAAACTTCTTTAAAATTCTAAATAATTCAAAATAACAATAGTTCAATTTTTTTAATATTTTGGATATTATAAATCTTCTCTTCTTAAGATCATAAATCAAACCAATGATTATAATTTTTTTTATTATTTTAGGCACCTGATAATTTAAAATATCAAAATATTATTCAAATAATTGCCCTCACATTATGGCTATTACAATCAAAGGGAATGATAGATCATGCTTTATCTTATTTAGTAGTTTGTTACGTTTCTATTAAGTAATTAGTTTTTGTATTTTTGTAGTGATTTAAGAACTTACTTACCGTTTGAAAACATGTTAAATTTTTTATATTGATTTTTTTATAATTTTCAAAATATAAAAATGTATATTAGTTTTACTATGAATTTTAAAAATGATAATGCTAATGGTTTTTTATTTAAAAAAATGTGTTTTCAAAATCAAAAGATAGAGAAAGAAATGACATGAGCCATAATTACTTTGTGACATTTTGAGGAATGTCATTTGAATAAAATAATGCTAGAGCTACTTGTTAAATGATAATTGATTTTATCTTCTTAAGTTAGAGATGCAAAAATTTGGAACATCATGCAAACAATCTTTAATAAAAATTAGAGCTTTGAAGACATGTAAAAAGTGTACCATGAGACTAAATATTTTGAAAGTAATTTTAGCACTTTATTGAGAAAGTTTCTTAACTTCATGGTCTCAAAAAAAAGGAATCTAAGTAAATCTAGATATCTTAAAGGATTTGATAAACTTAACTTCCTAAAAAGCTCATCGAGATGCTCAATATCTAACTAAAAAAATTATCAGTTTCACCTTTTTTATTTTCAAGCGTGGAGAGAATAATGGATTTCAACAACTAATCTATTATGTTACTCTCACTCAGAAAGATGTAGAGCTAAGATACTCTCTTATAGAGCATCTAACCCTAGCTTTACTTATGTCAATCTATCAGTTATACCAATATTCATATCATAGATGTGACAACCAATAAACCTATGAGGCGCATCCTTCAACCAATAGATGATATAAATAGGTTGCAAAAATTGCTAAATAAGCATAATGAGTTTGAACTTAACTTCTTTTCCTATTCATTTATGAAATCTCAAGTTCTTAAAGATTTTCTAATGGAGGGAAACTTTTTTGATTTGAAACCTAAGACCCTTATAAACTTTTAACAACCTTTTTTGATGGAGCTTTCATGTGAGAGTCTTGTAGCATTAGTTCAATCCTTCTTAGCTCTTAGTAAGTAAAGGTTAAAGGTGTTATCATAATTGTTTTCATTATCACCAACAAACAGGCTAAGCAAGAAGCCTTGATTGCAAGTCACTAGTTTGCTTGAGGGCTACAAATGAAGTATTTAAAAATCTTTAGTAGTTTCCAACTAACTAATAAGTAGTGTCTTCTTAAAAAGTAAAGATTTACACGAAAATCCTATGAATACTAGCTTGGCCTCTTCTCCAAAAGTATGGTACTATATATCTATTTTTGATTGATTAAGAACAAAATCAAGAAGTGGATCTACTAGCCAATAATAGAGATTCTAGTGAAGACTTTTCTCATCTTAAGATGTTTAGTATTGAGTTACTAAATCGCCTAATTCTTCGACCTACAAAAACCTTCTTACTGACAAATCCTTATGACACTTATCTAAAGTTTGGAATTTTAACCCATATAAAGTTAGATGTAAAAAAGGTCAAGTGATACGTTCAATAATATACTTTGGTTGATTAACAATATTATCAAAAATCCTATCTCAAGACATACAAAAATGTGTTCACCTATGACAATTAAAATTTTATATCAAGCTAATAGTTATGTTTTAAAAAATCTCAGTAACTAAGGAAACCTTCGATAAGTTTGACATATTATAAAAATAATTATATTATTTTGAAACCATAATTCTTAGATGAAATCATTTGTGAGCATAAAATATAAAGCATTTCTCTATGGGAAGAAAAAAATGCAATCTTTTAAAACTTTTCCAAACATCCTTAATCATAAATTTAACATGCGACACTCCCTCTTGGTTGACTTTATAAGAGCCCATCCATTGCACACGGTCTAATCTAAAATGATGAGCTAATTACCCATCACTACGATGCCTTACAGCTTTTTGTAGTGCTACCACCAAGGAGAAATAATAGTAATAATAATAACCATAATAATAATAATAAGGACAAGCTTGGCTAACCCATTTCTCGCATAAGCTCTCTTATAAATTGATAGAGGATGATCTAGAGGAGAGAGAAAAAGTAGCGATTATTTTCAATAAAAAAAGACAAGTGAGAGATAGAGAGAAAGAAATTTGAGAAGGGAGAGTGCCCATGAGAGGACACTTAGGAGCTAAGGGAGCTTCCACAAAGCTAATGCTAATGAGAAGAGCATATCATTAAAAAATTTAAGTAAATGAAAAAAATATTTTTTCATGACAAATGTGATGAGGGAGATGATGGTAAAGGACAAAAGAAAGTGTTTGGAAGAAAAACATCATGACAATATTATTAATAATTTGGTTGAATTCAACTAAGTTGGTTCTTATAAGATTGATGTGAATAAATTATCCCAAAATTAAGTCTTAGCTAACTACTAAATATTCTAGAATGTAGGTGTCACTTGTGACTAAAGCCTGCATTAGCATATAAAATTATCCAACTACTTAAGTTAACCCAAATGACCAACCAACCCTAATTGACCAATGCTTAATTTGACACCAAGTTGATTAATAAAAATTATGTCACTTGAGATAAGTGACTAATAAAGTTTTCTATTAAGTTTAATAAAAAAAATTTTAATCATATTTAATCATATTTGTGATACTTAGTTCCGTAATTTTGTTTCATGCACAAATTTTATGGAACATAGCTCATGTTGAAGAATCATGATGCCATTAGATGATATTATTTGAGTAAATTAAATGCCAATCATGAAAAACTATGAATAAGTATAAAGTGTTGTGCTGGATCTAAGTACATGATGAATAAAAGATATGAATATAACATAAAATAATATACATAAGATGTCATGAGAACATGACAATGATATGTGGTGATGCATATATGATGTTGGACATATGTCAATGAATATGAGATATTAGATATTTTGTAATCGATAATGTTGGGAGAACAAGCTAGACAAAATTAATGAAATTATATTAAAAATATTTGTAACACTTTAATAAGACTTGTTATATTATTATACTTCTTAGTTGCATGTATCAAAAATTGAAAGAAAAAAATCAAAGTTTTGATTATAATCAAGTGCAATAGACATCAAAATCAAGCAGTGATACCAATTGATTGATATCATGTTAATAAGATGAATGAGATATTTGTGACAATTAAGTAAAGGAAAACTCTTTAATTAGGTCATTGATATTTGTGACAATCAGGTCAGACAAAATGTTTTGATTGGACACTATTAACAATTTGTGACAACAAGATAATGCCAAACCATTTAGTTAAGCACCATGTATTAATATTATTTCTAATAATTCAGTAGGGAAACCCTTCATACTAGTTATCATTCTAGGTGTATCTTAGTTGCATACATTGATTTTCACATGTAAGCTTAAAAGACATGATAAAATAAGAGTTTTCATTATAATCAAGTTTATAATTAAATGGATAGTTAGGAAATAATAAGCCCATTAAAAAAGATCACAAAAATCTAGAATAAATTGTATGGGACATTTAAATAACAAGACATCTTTATTGTGATACTTGATATAATAATTTGATACTTGATAACATTCTTATAGTTTATATGAAGCATGATGTCCCCATAATTGGATGGTTTTATCTCATTCTTAATTATTATTATCAAGTCTCATGCAATTGCTTTGCTTACATTCTCATAACATGATATTTTTTATTGTACTAATTGTTATGATTATATGAATATTTTTTATTGATTAATATGAAGTGTCTTTTGATGATATCTTACACATTCTTAGCTTCTTTGAATGTTACATTAACATGAATCATTAAGGTTATATCAATTAAAAGATTAATTATAATATGTTTAGATAACATTGATTTTTTCCTTGAAGTTATTATTTTTGACATAATTAAGTCTATGGTAGTCTTGCCTCTTATTATTCAACTTTTTTTAAAAGGGATAATTTAATATTTTCATTTGTATATATTGAGCACACCATTTGTCCCAAAGAGTATGGATGAAAAGTGGTTATCAACCTTTAAAAATGGATCAAAGTGAAGCCTCTTATTGGCAAGACTATTAATAGGATTTAAAGTTTTCTTTAGAAAAAAATTTATAGTAGGTTTAATATTTCCATAGCAATTGTTACAAATCACACAAATATTCCAATCTAAAGAATTTCCAGATTTATGCAAAATGTGTGGTTGTTTTTCTAAGTATGCCTCAACTTCTCATCCTCACAGAGATGGACAAGCCAAAGCAATGAACAAAGACATCTTAAAAATTCTAAAGCATCGTCTTGATGATAAAAAAGGTGTGTGGGTAGGTGATCTCCTTGACATATTGTGAGCGTATTGAACTAAACATTCTGCAAAACGTGAAGTTTTTCTAAGGATTCAAAGCTATAATCACTATCGAGGTCAATCACTTAACAAGTTCAAAAGCTTGAACTTGAAACTAGCACATCAAAAGTTGGACCTAATCAAGGAAAAGTGTCTCAGAGACCACGTAAAGAAACTAAATATAAAATAAAGTATGAAAAAAATATTACATAATAAGAATTATCCTTTCAAGGTCAAAAATTTGGTTCTTGGACAATATAAGTCTTAGAGAATATAAGAGCTCTCAACACTAATAAAGCCTCCATAAGCTTGCTCCAAACTAGAAAGAATTGTACTTGATCAAGGATATTCTAGGACCAAATGTCTATCAACTTCGTAAAGTGGAAGATGTTGAGCTCCAACAATCAAAGAGTAAGGATCACTTAAAAAGTCTCTATATATGCTAAAAGTTGCACACTTTTCTTCTTGTGCTAACTATCAAAGGTATTTGACTTTTCTTAAAGTTATCAATAAAATTTCATACTTAGCATCATGATTTTACATTCTCAAGATGTTGTTAACTTAAACAAAGTCAACTCTCTTTGTTTAATTATAATATTTAGATATCTTAAGAACTAATAAAATTGTACTTTAAAAGTACTGACTTATTTGAGGGCTAACTAAAAAAATTTTTATCTTAAAAGAATTTATCTCGTAAGCTAATTCATCAATCAAAAGTTATTTGATTTCCTCTATCAAATTCCAATTTACATGGGCTTTTATTTCTTTCGGCAAAAAATCACCATAACTGTTATCACTTGACATTGACAAATAAACTATTTAAGTTAATTACATCTAGTTTGTAGTTGAATATATTTCATCCTTACAAGTCAATGTTAGTGATGGTCATTCAATAATTGATACTCTTAAGACATGAAAATCTCATGGGAAATCCATTTATTGTTATGTTTCTTAACCTAACCTTATCGAGTAAGGATCATTAGTCGAGATATGAAATTCTATCAAGAAAATATAAGTCAAATCTATGTGATTGTTCCTAAAACTTAGGCCTTGAACTTTTTTAGTTAGACCATATATCATCTAAAAGCCTAGTCTTGCACAAATATTGAGCCCAAACCTACTTCAACAAGTCCTCCAGTGGGTCATAATAACTCGAAACATGAAATGTTTAAGGGAAGATCCATATTTAGATATTATATTGCTAGTTGACAAGTTCTTTTGATTTTTATTCAGATAGTTATATTTCATATGTTAATAACCCATGAGAATAGGCCCAACAAAAGTTATTGACGTAATCAGTCCTAATAATTTCTTTATATTAAATTGTTTTTGAGTAATGCCCAAGTAAGAAAAATGCAAGTGCCTTTTCATTACTTGAAATGACCATTTCAACTTGCACTGGTTCACAAAATTTGAATCAAATTTTGATGAGTTTGACATCTATGTGAACATTTTATTACAGGGATCTTCTTCACAATTCCATAGTAATCATGCTTTGACAACCATAAATCTTACTTTTCCTTTTTGTTTCCTTCATTATTGTTCCATTATGTGAAGGATACAAATGCAAAAAACAATTCTTCCTTTCCTTCCTAATTTCATCACTAACCCATTGTAAGGAGGTTGAGAATTTTTGCCTTTTCATTTTATCTTGTTGTAAAGTCAAAATCTTATTTATAACTTCTTAGTACCTGTAAAAATAAAGTATATATGGCATCCCACACCTGTAGTAATGAGAAATTTTTTTTGAAGCTTCCTATTTTTTGCTTCATTTCAATGTTTTTTGTTCATGTGTCGAATATAGTGCACAACATAAAAAATGCAAATTTTTTGAGGTTTCGATCACCAACGATCTGAAGGAACATAAATAATTCAAGAGGCACATTCAACTCGACAATATGACCATACAAATAAGTAAAACATAATTAAAAGCATAAACTTTCAAAACAAACAAGAAAAATCAATAACATGCTAGAGAACTTTAATTTCTTTGGAACAAAATAACTCTTGCAATACTAAAAAGAACTATGAAAAAAATTCCATTTTGGTTGTTTTAAGATCATTTGGTTTAAGCCCACAAACTTTCATAGCTTTTATCTAGGCATTTGAAGTTGGTAAAATATTTCACTTAGGCCATTTCTCTTAGCTTATAGTATATACTTAAAAAACCCACTTTTCCATCTCTCCTTCCTAATTCTTTTAGTTGACCTCTAGGCAACTCTATGGTGTATCTTTCCATTTATCCCGGATGCCTCCCAACCATCTATTTCTATGACTTGTCCCTCTCCATTGTCCTCAAGATAGCCAACCCATGGCAATGTATGTCCAAAATTGTGTTAAATCTAATGCTTAGGACTTCCAAGAAGCAATTTGTTATATTGTCTAAATATACTAACAGATTAACAAAAATGGTTATATCAACAATGATTTAATTGAAAAAAGTAAGGATTCCTACAACATCATGCATGGAAACGTATAAAGAAATAATTTCAAGAAGCTAGAATTAAATCATAAATTTGACTAAGTTAATTAACATCACGATTTATCAGAAGATAAACGTTACTATTGTTCAACAAATTAGGCACATTGTTAGAAAACAAAGGAATTACCAATTTTAGGATTCAAACTTCAATACTCAAGTAAGAATTGAAATAGAAATGGGTTAGTACAATTTTGGATAAGTCTATGAAAGATTATATAATGAATGTCTATTATGAGATTAAAGAGCTTAATGAAGAACATAAAATGATTGTAACAATTTCTTATTATCACTTCAAGGAACTAAAAGCATTTTCTTAATTCTACAAGAAAATCATCATGAACTCAAATTAATTATTTATTATAATATTTCCCTCACATGCTTGGAAAGGCATTCGAAAAAGAAAATAAGATGCTAGCATTAGACATATTGAAATTATAAAAAAGGTGTATAACAAAGAAATAATCAGTGTATAAGGAGGCTTTAGATTGATAAGGCATTAGAAAAGAATAAAAAGAAATTAAAATTTCATATATTAAAAATAATTTCGCACGCCTAAGGAGAACATGTAAAAATTTTCTTAATTACAATCGAATTTCATTATGGCTTTGCTTTAAGTCCTTGGATGTGTTCGTAAACTTAATTTCAAAAATGTTGTCTATATTGTCTACCTGTGCACCAAAAGCATCAAAAACATTTTGAAAATTTCTCACAACTCCCATTTTTGCACATAAAAAGATAATGCTTCATAAGTGCTTTTGCACTTCTTCTTTCATCAAATTTTCTAACAACATAAGCAATCAAAGACAGCTTCAATTTTACACTAATTATTGATGTTATTATAAAATTCAAGACAAACCATTAATATTCATTTTGCTAACAATTTAATACCAATTGATAAGACTAAGAAAAGAGATAAAGCAAAACTGAGACTAAGCAAATAGATAAAAGAAAACTGAGTCTATGAACAATGACTCTGAAGTTTAAATGGTATCGCATTTTTACTTCTTATAATAAATATATGGAATTAATATTTCGACAAGTAATTCCAAAAACATATTGATTGTAATAGTTATCATAAACAAAAGAAACAATACAAAATTTAATTATTTTGAACCTATACCTCAAAATTATAAAGAAATTAACAAAAAATGTCACTAATATGATCCATGCATTGAACAAATAAGACGAAAATAAAACATACTTCTGAGTGTTGTTCAATCAAAATATCACACTCAAGAATAAAGGCAAATTTATAAGATTAAATGGTATCAAATGTCAATGTGTGTATACAAACACATAAATAGAATAATTGCTATAGAGATAAAGCTTTTAAGTTTGAAGAGTAAATTACTATAACGGAGAAAGTTGGCATTCCACCAATTGAAGACAATTTTAAAGAAAATCAATCTAGATGGTTTGGTTATATTAAGAAGTTCACTTTGTGATTCTATCAGAGAAGTAAATTACTGAAATTTTTCTTATAAAAAAGTAAAAAATATAGAACAAAAAAATGACTATTGACTATTAGAAATGGCTTTAACAACTTTGGATCCTGAAGAAAAGCAATTAATGAATAGAAACAATAGCATCTTAGAATCAATGTATTTCACCTCACTTGATATGTTAAAGGACTACTCTTGTAATTATAATAACGAAATATGAATTTAGTGTTGGTAGTCTGAACCTCTTTAATATAAGATTCTAGCAAAAGAAATATACATCCTCACAAGAAATAGCTAAGATTCTATATTGAAGAAATCATAGGAAAAAAATGCCTGTTTTGTTCTTTGTCGAGTGAAATCAAACTTTTACCTTAATCAACAATTAGAAAGGCCTAATCAAGTCTAACAACTTATCAACAATTATAATCTTCTTTTAAAGCTCAATGAAGTGGAAGTTTCCCATTTTCTCCAATGCCTAGTTCAAAATATAACTTTAACTAGAACAAACAAAAGATATTTCCACCCATTAAAATGCTGAACAGAAATATGCTAAATAATGGTAGCCCTCCAAATTGAAGAGTACCGAACACTATAACAGATTCGTCCAAAAAAATAAAATAAAATAACGAACCTTCTTATTAGCAAGGAGGATGATGGCTTGTGCTAGATTGGAACGAAGGGAAGTCGAGAGGGTCCGAACTTTAGATTGAAGGAGATGAGAGACTAATGAGGAAATTTAGTGAGGTGTCAGGGATAGTATGGGGTCAGTGCGCCAGGAACATCGTGAGGTCACCGAGATGCTTCGAGGCCACAAGGTCTGACTATTAACAGAGTGCTGATTGTTGAAGGAAGAGATGTAGGGACGATTCGAAGTGGCTGTAGATAAGGAGATGCTCTGCCTCGTATCCTTCTGGGTCAAGCTTCATCCTTGATTGAAGTAGAGGAAGGCTCAGCCTATCAACTACCTTTCTGGATCCAGAGGAATCCAGTAAGAGGAGGTTCGCCACCGTCGTTAGTTCTATAGATCAATTAACAAAACCATTGTCAAACGGAAGCTCAGAAGAACCAAGCTAAGGAGCTTATGCAATTTCAGGATGGCAAATTTTTAAATACAAAAGATAATTACTATATATTAATAATTTATTGAACAAAAGAAGGGAGTATTGTTTCGAATTAGATTGGCAACACTAGGATTGCTTTATGCGTTAATATGGGATTAAAATTTTTAAAATATTTAAAAAAAATAAATTTAATAATATAATTAATTAAAAGATTGTGGTATTTTTACTAAATTTTGATAACAATAATATTTTTTATTATATTATTATTAAATAATAATCTATCGATAAACACATCTTTATGGATAAAATTTATCAAATTTTAAAATGCATAAATGTGCATCAGAATTTTTTGTCATCAGTCTACAATATAGTTATATGATAGATAATAGAGATGTAAAGTTTGAGAATCTTATGATAAAAGTCAAAATCTTGATATTCTTTTGCTTAATGTTAGATTCTTAAGATCCAACAACTTGAGGTTGGACAATTAAGCGTCAGTTGTCATCGCTAGCAATGCGATCGTCTAAGGAGAAAATGCACATGATTCATCCATTTCATACCCATGTCTTGTGCATTAATCATAAACCACCATTGCCCTCAAGGCAATACTTCTAGCAATGTTGGCACCTATGGAGGTAAGTGTAAAGTTTATCTATCCTTTTCACAATGTCTTGTGTTGCCACATGCAACACAACCTCCAAGGAAATAAAAGAAGAAAGATAATATTTGGTAATTCTTTGTAGATGCACAAACTCAAATAGGAAATGACACTTAGGGTTTAATTGAAGGCATTAAATTTGCCTACTTAAAGAACAAACACTTTTCTAAAGAGAAATAGAATTTTACTTTATTCTCCTTGTTTTTCTTTGCCTCTTTTGTGATCCTCGACCTAGGAGACCCCAAGTTATTACTTAATGTTTTTTATAATTGCACTAAATAAGACTTTTTACTAAGCTATTCTCCATTGTATTATACCCAATCTCCATTGTTCATATCTAACTTGTTGATCAAGAATATTATACCCAATCGCCATTGTATCATGGAATATAACTTTCACATATAGTTTATATCATTTCAACAAATGTTTCATTTTGATTTTTTTATATTATAATGTAACTCTAAATAACATGTCATATGATATTTACATCACATTGATTTGGTTACGTTACATTTCTTCAATATATCACATTTCTCCTTTAATATATATTTCCTTTACATTAAAATTATAATTTATTATGATTTAGCTTTATTTACTTTGGTAATGTAAAGTTTTTCTGAACTAGGTTTGATCAAGAAACAACACACATCTTTGGATTCGTCTTCATGAGCTCTATCAAGTGAATTATTCATTTTGATATTTTTAAATATTTTGGTTAACATTATCAAATGTTTTCATTCATATATGATTTGACTATTGAGTATGTTACACTTGACATCCTAACTATCTTGGAGACTAACTGTCATACAATTTATATCATTGTTTCAAGTTTTCACTTAGATTTTCATGTATTATAATGATACTCTAAATAACCCTTTTAGGGCAATCACATCTATTTGGTTTTATTATATATATATATATATATATATATATATATATATAATATTAAAAAAGTTATTTATTTTTGTAATGTTAAATAGTTTTAACTTGTTATTTTGGTATTCCAAATAAAAATGTTATAATTCTTACCTAATTTGATAATCATGAAAGTTACACTCATTCTCTTGACTATATTGGAATGCAACGTTCTGGTAAACTTTATCTCTCGTACTACATTCATATGTTCTTGATTTTCTTATATTATATTGCTTTAATTTGTATCATTATAAGTTTAATAATTATTTACTTAAAAATAAAATAATTGCTTTTCATTATTTTTGTTCTTTTATTTTGATATTTCTTAATAATAAAATATGAGGTCTCATTAAGATGAAACAAAAGTCATTAAACTCGACTTCATGGGCCCCACCTACTTAAAAATTGTTTTTTTAATTATTTTTAAATTTTTTATTTTTCTTTTATTTTGGCACTCTTTACGAGGTATTTTATTTTCTACCTAATTTGGTGATTGACAATGTTACACCAACCACCAAATCAACTTGAAATTAAATGTTCCTATGAAATTTATTTCAATTCTTTAAATTGTTTGCTTTGATTTTCTTATACTTCTATGAAGCTCTAAATCTTCTCTCTTGTAACCTTACAACTCTATAGTCTTGTTGTATTACATTATTTTAATTTATCTGACTTTAGCTTTAACATATATTTACATAATATTAAAATAATAATTAATTATTAATTTTATTTAATTAATTTAGTAATTTCAAAAAATTATAAACAAGTTTCAATGGAGATGAAATAAATACCATTATTGTCATCTTATATAGTTCCACTCAATTCAAATTTCATTTCTTATAATTTAAAATAATTATTTTCAAAACTGTTTGTATGCTCTACAAGTCATTTCAATTCAAATCTCATGTGATAGTCAATGATACTATATTAGATCTTCTATAATATTTATCACTTTTCCACAAATTTTTTTACTTGATTAGGTTATATGACTTATTAACTTATTATTAAGATGATACATTATTATTATTTATGCTTATTTGTTTTTGTAATTCATAGTTTCTATAAAATGTGTTTTGAAGGAGTTGAAAAAAAAGTTGGTTTTATTTGTCTCGATATGCTATCTAATTAAATATTTATTTTAATTTTTTTATATTTTTTTTATTATATTTTTTCTTACTTTATAAGATATTTTTACTCATACTTGATTCCATCGTTAAGGATGTCATACTTGATCTCCTTAGTACCATAGAGGATAACTTTGTCATACAAGTTTTTTAAATAATTTAGCTCATTTGATCAAATATTTTACTTTAGATTGGGGATATTATTATGAAACTCTAACTCTTCTATGGTGTGATACTTACATAGTTTTTATTTAGATATTATAAATTCTTTTATTTTATTTTATTTTAACTTTATTATATATTTATCAAATATTAAAATACTAATTTATTATTATTTAGACTTATTTAAATTGATATTTTATAATAAATCCAAACAAGTTCTAGTTGAGACATATCAAACATCATCACCTTTCTAGTTTATTAAGTTTTATAAATGCAAATATTTTATTATCCTTGGTTTTTTCACTCTTATAAGATATTTTGATTCTTACAAGGTCATTGCAAACATCCTCCATAATATTTTTGAATTCAACCTTTTCAAAAAAATTTACCTCATTTCATAACAAATATTTTATTATATTATGCTGAAACTCAAATTCTCTACACATGTAAATTTAATACCACTTAGATTTTGTTAATTTATTCTATTAGTATTTTGGAATAAAACTTTTCTCATATAATTCATCTCATTTCTTGAAATGTTTTACTTTTATTTAGTTATATTTTTATGAAACTCAAATTATCCACTCATGTAACTTAACATCACTTTGATTTGGTCGTATTTTATTGTGACTATTTATAAAATTTTTAATGTTAATACATATTTACTCTTATTTTTTATTACAATTTATAGTAATTCCAAGCTAAGTCTGACCAAGAAAAAATAAATATTATTGAACTCGTCTACAAGATATCTATTTTATTAAAAAGACATTTTTTAATTTTAAAATATTTTATTTTCTAAGATTTTTGTTCTCTTTTTATGATATTTGGATTTGTATCATATTTGGATTTCTTAAAATGTTTCACTTTTATTTGGTTATATTTCTATTAAACTCAAATTATCCACTGATATAAACTTACATCACTTTAATTTGGTCATATTTTATTATTTCTATTTATAAACTTTTCTGCATTAATACATATTTTTTCTTATTTGTCTTTACAACTTACAGTAATTCCATGCTAAGTCTGACCAAGACAAAATAAATATTATTGAATTCGTCTACACTAGGACTATTTTATTAAATATATATTTTTTTAATTTTAAAATATTTTATTTTCTTATTTTTGTTCATTTTTTAAGATGTTTGGATTTTTATAATTGAACACAGCTTTCTCGTAAAATTTATCTCATTTCTACAAATTTTTAAACTTGATTTCGCAATATTGCTATGCAACTCGAAATTTCCTATAATGTGGCATATATATCATTTAGATTTGGTTTGGTTACATAACTTTTATTTATATCAGCTTTGCTTTAATATATCTTCATTGAATATTTAAATAATAAAAAATTATTATTTGTGCTTAGTTATATTGATTATTTGTAGTAATACTAAATAAGGCTTGATTAAGATTAAAAAAACCTTGTTACTCTCATCTCAGTGAGCTCTCTTTAATTAAATATTTTTTTATATTTTTAATTATATTTTCTAAGATTTTTGCATGTTTTAAAATATTTTTTGACTTACGCATGACTTGATAATCGAGGATAGCATACCTTCTCACCTTGGTATCTTATAATGTAATTTTTAAATAGAATTATCTCATTTCTTCAAATTGTTTGTTGTGATTTAGTTATATTACTATATAACCTTAAGTCACCTCTCCTATGAGGATTACATCACTTTGATTTGGTTAGATTATGTTTTTTTGATTTATCTCTTTTCTACTTTAATATTTGTTTTCTTAATATTGAAAAGTTTTATTGTTATTGTTATTTATTATTTTCTTCTTTTATAACAAAAGTCATTTGAGTCATTTAAACAAGCTTTACCTAATTAAAATTTCATTTATGTATTTTTGAATAATTTATTTTTAATAGTTTGGGATGCTTTATGAAACATTTTTATTCACATCTTATTTGATGATCACAAATGTTACACTATCTCCTTAGGTTTTTTAATGCAACTTTCTTATACATTTGATTTTTTTCTTTAAATTTTTTTCTTTATTTTGTTATGTTAGTATCAAACTATAATCTTCTTTTGTCTGAGGTCTATCTTGCATTGATTTGGTTATATTACATTGTTTTGTTTTATCTCATCTTAGCTTTAATATATATTTATTTAAAATTGAAAAAATATTTTGTAAATGTATAAGATTGTTTTTCTTGATAATTCATAATAATCCTATAAACGCTTGATCAAAATATAACCAATATCATTAGACTCATCTAAAAGAGCTATTTTTAATTTTTAATATTTATTTTTATATTTTCAAATGTTTCATTTTCTTGGCTTTGTGAACTGCTTACGAGACATTTTGATTTATATCTTATTTTATGAACCATGATGTTACACTCAATTTTATTTGATTTGGTTATATTATATTTTTTAATTTATCATATTTTAGATTTATTAAATGTTGAAATATTAATTTATTATTTTTTTATAGTTATTTAAATTAATATTTTTGAAGTAATTCAAAATAAGGAAAGATTGAGAGAGAACGAACTTTGTTACACTTGTCCTCAAAAGTTTTGTCTAATTAAATATTTAATTTTTAACTGTTCTAAATATTTTTATTTTTAAAAGTTTTTTAACTAATTTTATTTGATTTTGTGGTATTATATTTTTTAATTTATCTTATTTTTAGATTTATTACATATTTATTAAATTTTAATATAATAATTTATTTAAAGAATTAAAGATGTAGGGATTTTTGTTAAAAAAATTTGCAAAGTATTAAATTTTTTTTAGTAACCTAAATTTCCCGGATTTTTGTTTCATTAAAACACTGATGTGTATTTGGTTTATCTCTACTAGCTTCAGCAAAAAGAAAATGGTTAGTGGAAGCCTGATCGGGGATCGAGGGTGGATGTAGGCACAAGTTTTGGTTGAAGCACCTAAAAAATCTTTTGTGTATTTTGTTTATTATTGAGAAATTTTATTTCATCAATAAAAAAATTTAAGGCCAAAAAGTATTTTTTACTAATTTTTGGAAATGAAAATTTTCTTAAACAAACAATTCACTCATTTCCTCTTATTAGTTATGCCTCAAATGTTTTACAATATGTTAGACGTCTACTTGGTTTTATTGGACATGTTAATTGCCTATTGTAATAGGATCATTATGTTGTTTCATATTTTCGGCTTCACATAAAGTTGATTTCGAAGTTCAGGCATATTTTTTTCATTTGTTTTGGATATGTGAGCATACCACATGTGTTAAAACATAATGTATTTATTTGATTTTTAATAAAAAGTACATTTCAAAATTAAAGTACTAAGAAAAAATAAAAAAATAGAGGGTTTGACACCCGATCCCAAGAAAGACAAGGTTGGTCACCACAACTATGCTCCAATCTTATGCAAATCAAGCAACATGATTACATTATTGTACATGTGTTGCAAAGAGACACAGATGATTGATAATGAAACAACTGATAACATTGAGATTAATAATTGGATTCAATTATTAGACAAGTTAACTAATCTATTTAATGAAGTAATCTAAAGCAACCAGCATCCTCAAGAAGTTGTTTATTAAGGGTCATATATTTGACATTTACAAGGATAACATACTTGATTGTTAAGACAACCTTATCTTGTTTGGATAAAGGATTATAATAATCTCTGACATAATCTTTACTATAAAATAATAGTTTTATTTTCCTAAAAAAATACTTATAATATTATCTAAATTATTCATTTAGGTATAAGGTCTTAAACTAATACCTAAGCCACCAAACACAAAGTATTAATGACACTAAATAATATGATGAGCCAATATCCAATAAGTATCTTGAACACCCTACACATTCCAATAGAGCTATATATTCATATAACATGAGGATAATGTTTCAAGAAAACTCAATATTATTTTTTATTTAATTTTAGTTAATCTAAACTTATTTTAAATATCATGCCATAACTTAAAATAAAATATATATATTATATTTCGAATATAAACTATTTCTCATGCCATTTGTATGATTTAATGTATGTACCATATCATAAAATAAACAAATAAAAGATCCACAGAAATTTAAAAACTATGAGCCAATGTAATACAAATACTTCTTATCAAGATAACATTGTCATACATCAAAATACACAATATAAAATGGCTTATAAGATATCTTAATTTAAGAATAAATTATCTATTAATTTAATATTATATTTTTTTTACCATTATCAAACTTTTCTATCTAAATTTAAGGTGAAGATTCTTAATCCACTTTCTTTTTCGTAGTTTTTCTACAAAGTCATAGATTCATGCACATGAGTTACTATATTATCATTAATAATGAAAATATCAAAAATTTCGTAAGATTATATAACCCAAAGTATTCTCTCTACTTTCTCATCTACTACAAAAACATCAACTATATGATTCTCCCACCATGTTGTACAATTTGCATCTCACTAAATCACTATTATTAATTCTTTACTTATTGTATTATATGGCCTCTCCATCAAATAGTGTGATTCCTTCAACTCCCTATATATGGTTATCGGAATCCCATCTTACTCTTTGACCTTTATCTAATCATATGTATGAGAAGCTCAAGGTACAGTATGATCGCTCCAACTATGATATGATGAGATTGTTGGACCACACAATAACCTTTCTTCTTAAACCAACTTAACTCCAATTGTATTATATATTCTCATAATTGTATGATAGGTTTATTAAATCCTTAAACAAATTATTGATAATCATATTGTATATTGAGTCTAATCATATAGTAGACTCACCTCCAAAAAAATCATAAGGCCTAAATTCAATAATATTTTACTATAAGACAACTCTAAACCCCCATAAATCATTACATAGCAGTCTTGTACAACAAAATAAAACCTCTAATTCCTTTATAAAAATGAATAAATTCAATAAAAAATATAATTTCAAATTGTTTGCCCTATTTTCACTCATTGTAATAGCTTTCTAGTACATTCTTCCCCTTCTTCATTCTTATAGTAATAGTAAGTCTCATTTTTGTATTCCTTACTACTCTCCTTATGACCAACACAATTCTTTTCTTCTCTTTCTTGTTGTCCTCTTGAATTGAAACTTTGTTTTTCCCTCTTCTCTTTATTTTCTCTTTTTCTCCTTCTCGCCCTCCATTTATCTTTCATTAGCTACATCTCTAAACTACCTAAAACGTTTAGTAATAACTTATTTAACACTAATCTTGTTAAAGATAATTGGCTTAAATTAGAAAGTATGATTTGCCATTTAAATATTCATAATATGCATATGTATTATTCAAAAAATTGTAATTATTTATGTAGGTCATAAAACATTATTAGTAAACTACAATTATATTCTTCAATGAGGGTTCTTTTTAATTATATGTTTTAATAAAATTTTATTTTCATTTAAAAATATGACACACTTCTCAAAATAAAATTATTATTATTTTCTTTTAATTAATAAATGTATTATTTAAAAAATAAATTTTATTGTTCTTTAAATTCTCATAATTACAATTACATCAATCAAATCTCAAGATTTGTAATATATTATATCGAGCAAAATTTTAAGTTAATACAATAACAAAATTCTATTTTTGTATTTATTATTTCATGAAATCATTTATATTATCATGCATATCATGAAATAAATATTATAGAAAAATAACAAATGATATACTAATAAAATAATAATCAACCTCTTTGAAAAATCATATTCTATGTAAGAGTAAAAAAATAATGCATAATATGCAAAAATATCTTAATTATGAACATTTTATATATTAATTTAATATTGTGCATATATCATAATTACAAGTTTTACTAATAGAATTTAGGACGAAAACATCTTTTTCAAATTATTTCTTTTATTATTTACAAATATAAATGTGCATATTTATCACCAAATAATATTTTAAATATATATATAGACACACACACACACACACACACACCATATTTCTTATGATTATTTCACTCAAATTATCATCTTTATTTTTCCCCTACTATTGTACTAGCTTGCCATATTTTGTACTTAATGTATTATATATTTTGTAAAATTTTTTAATAACATACCATACATTAAATTCATTGCATTACTTGTTTTATGTAAAACCACTCTATGGCTAATCCTATATTTTTGATGATTCCTTAACTGTTATAACCTAACTACAATATGTTGAGCATCTTATATGGCAAGCACAAACCACGTATACTATACTCTAATACAAATGATTGATATTTGCCTCTACAACATTAATGGCAATATGTTATGTAATTTCTAGATATCCTTATAGAAGAATATTAAATAAGATGATATATTTGTAAATAATAGAATACTTAGGTATTTGATAAAAATGTCATGTTGAAACTCATGGGGAATAAGATTTTCAAATTCTCAACAGTCATGGTACGGGTAGGATAAAAAATGATTTTAATTACCCTCACTTCCCAAGCTTAATTCAATAGTGAACTTTGAAGAGTTCAGGTCATCACGACCTTGTTGACTCGAGTTATAAATAAGTCTAGTAGCCCAATCCAATGAGCTTTTTCATATGAGAAAACTGAGAAGCAAAGTTGTGCTATAGAGGAGAGTTGTGAAGGTTTGAGTCACCAATGATATATGTTTTTTAGAATGACTGTAAGAAAAATTGACAGACATCAAGGAAAGGATGTTAACTATCTAGCGGTCTCCCACGCATGCAAGGAGTTTATTTAACCTTTGCGTGTCAAATATAAGTTGGAGGTGTCCCTTAAACAAACATATATTTCTTTCTGTTTTGACATGAGAAAGTGGGATGTACTTTTTTTGATAATTGTAATCCTCGTGATACAAATTGTGCTCATCTTCCTTGGACATTTGAGAAACACCTTAGCATCGAGAGCATGGATCAGAATGGCTGTTTGGAGCAACTATCATTTCTCCAACTGGGTTGCCGACTTTTTTCTTGGCCAACTAAGCAACAGCACGAATGACAAGAGGAACAACACCATCCTCGCATTCTAGGCACCTTTCCTTCTATTTCACCTTGGTGGCCCAGACACCATCACCACCTATTCCATGGAGGACAATGAGCTTTGGGCTTCACACCTTCTTGCCCTCACCTATGAGCTCATCATTGTCGTCTATGTTATGTTTCGGTCTCTTCCAAGTAACCTCCTGCTCACTCCCACCTTGCTCATATTCTTTGTCACCATCGTCAAGTATGCAAAGTAGTCTTACTCGCTCTATAGAGCCAGCACTAATGGTTTCCACAGCTCCATGGTCACTTCAAGTAAGCAAAGTCAATTAAACAAGATTTCTTCCAACCGTAGGACAATTGTAACACGTGTGCAAGACAAAAAATGATAAGGCGAATTCAATCCCTTAAAAGGAGCTTTCGATATGTACTCCATTTGCAAGCGTTTCTTTGTGGATGTTATTCCACTTGTGGACGTATACAAGGTAATCAGAGACATGAAGGAGATGATTGTTAAGGAAGTTTTGGGTCAAACAAGCATGGACCTCATCTATGCCTATGATGAGATGTTTACGAAGGGCATCGTTAATTGCTCACATGCTGGCATCATCAGCACGATGATCTACTCCTCCGGTATCCTTCTCGCTTTCTTGTTGTTCGATTTCTCCCCAAAGCATGGCTTTGACACTAGTTAAGTCACGATAACTTATGTCCTGCTTGGAGCTTCCATATGTCTTGATACTGTGGCTTCTCTCATGTTCTTGCTTTTCGACTGGCAGGTGATTTTCCTTCTCAAATTTAAGAAACTGGGCAAGTGGGGTTTTCTTCTTGCCCAGCTCATTCTCAGAACAAGGAGAAGATTGTGGCGTGAAAGAAGTTGGAGGCCTTCAGAGATGCTGCAACTCTACTTGATCACCAACTGCTTCAGTCAATCCGAAGAATAAGAGGATAAACAAATGGGCATGTAGAATATAATCCAAGATTAGAGGACCCATTAGAGCATTTCAAGAGGCAACGATATTATTCCCAAGCTGGACTAGTGGATTTTCACCCTAAACTTCATATTCACAGAAGTTAGTAAAGGAAATCAACTTCTTCTAGAGCTTGTCACTACACATGCTCAGAAATGCTCACAAATATCCTGGGGGTAGTTCAACGATAAGGCAGGGCTCACCGCACACTAACAAGTCGATGTCCCAGTACAAGTTGCCCCTGCATTCCTTAATTTGACAGAAGGCTTGTCAGTCGATCCAAAAGTTCTTGTGTGGCACATTGCGACACAGCTATGCTACCACTGGAAACCCCTGGAGCTGCACCCGTGGCATCATCCTCAAGAAACACAACGACAGTCCAAGGGTTGGAGCGGGATGCAGGCATGCAAGTGCCTGCTCAACTATATGTTGTATCCAGTGTTGATGTGACCATAGATAATGGCAACCATTGGAGGAGTGAGGCCGCTGATTTACTGGCACACTTGCTAAGATATGGTACAGTTCATCAAACGGCATGAAGAGGGTTTGACGTCGACTGTGAACAACGATGATGAGGTTGAGCGGAAGGCGTGCATTTTGATGTTGACCGAACCTATAAAATGGATCACATATCCATCTTTGTTTCAATTAGCACGAGTGCTTGCACACCTGATTCTTGTGCTTAGGGAGGACCAAGGTGGCAGGTGATCACATCGGCATGGGTGGAGCTTTTGAGGCCAGGAGCGAAGAATACTCGAGCGAGCATGCACAGCAGGGGAGGCGACATTCTAACTTCTTTTTTGCTACTTGTGAAGCATGTGGGAATGGTGGATGCTTTGGATATTGGTGGATACATGACGGGTGGTGTGCTGGACACAGCCAAAATGCTACCGTCCTTCATTAAACTATATTTAAGAAATCGTATGCTTTGATGACGACTGGTGAAAAAGTGTAAATAATCTGTCCATAAATTCAACTTTGGTAAAATCACAAATTCTCCTTCAATATGTCTACAAAAATTGGTCCTCATAACAATATTGAAGATAATGACACTACAAAATAAATAGTCTTTCAAAGCATATTTTTTGTACATTTGCTCTTTCAGAAAGATGAAAGAAAGAAAATATAATTTATTGAAAAAAATAATACATGGATGTTTGTTCATAAAGAATAATATAATCACATAGAAATATTTTTTGATAATAAATTAATAATATCAGTGACAAACAAATCTTATTTTTCATGAAAGAACAAAAAAATATATTTTTTACACTTTATATTTAAGTTGTTGTATTCATTTAAACTTATCAAAGCATAAATATAAACAAAAATAGTAATAGTTGTTCAAATTTTATTTTATAATTTTTTTCTCAGTCAATATAAGTAATCTCAACAATTGTTCTATTCTTCTTTTTTTACAATTTTATTTTATTTTAGTACTTTTCTAATAAACAATTGCTTATGAAATTCATGTTTTTGTGTACAAAATCAAATTCCTTAGATAAAAATGTTTCTTCTCTGTTAGCTCAAATAATTTTTATATTAAACTAATTTTTTATTTTTATAAGACCTTCAAATTCCTTATATTTTTAAAATACATTTAATTTATGAACTACAAAAGATATCCAACTCATATGAATAAGGTCATAACTCAATAATAAATAATATCTATTTTTTTTTATAAAATATTCATTTATTACAAATATCAACATGGACTAACACAAGAGACTACATAACTTTCTAAAACTTAATAATGATGATTATTGGTGCTTATCAAAAATATAACTTTCACAAATATAATCAACATTAAAAATAAAAAAAATATCATTCAATATTTTTTATTTTATAACTCAAATCTAACGAAATACAAATAATCATTCTAGTAATATCAAAACTATGATTTATTCTTAACCTCTACTACAAATACATTACTTTTAATATGAAATTGTTTTTATTAAAAACATCTCATTAACATAATTCATCCTCAAATATATAAAATAATGTTATTATATTACTTATCTAATACTTAATGAACCACAAGCTAAAAATTCAAATACTAAACAAATATCATGAACCAATTTTTTTATCATTTATCCTTCATTATGATTTACAAAATTGTCTTGACATCTATTCTATAACTTAAGTCTTTATTCATATTCACATAAAAATTTCTAGAATTTGAAACTTAAAAAGGTCCACATCATTGTAATACTAGAAGTTGAATATAAAAGTTAAATGAAATTCAAAACATTGTTTCAAGGTGGCCTTGGTTTACACATCCTTTACACCTCTTTAAAAGGAAAATATTAATTAACTCCAAATCTTAATCAATAATTGTTGGCCTCATACATCACTTATATATCTTTAACGATTTGGAAACTAATCAGAATGATAAAAGGGAAGCTAAGTAAAGATATAACTCATAACTAAAAATGTGATTCCAAATTGCTGAAATCATTTGGAGTTCCCAAGCTTCACTTCCATGCTATCCTTCCCCTAAACTGCTTACCACCTTGCCTTTGTTGCTTTTTTCTCTTGTCGAGAACGAGCTTCTCTTGCTCTTTTGGCAGCCAACGACATCGCCTTCGAGTGTTGCCACTACCTGTTGCTTAGCCCACAAGTCTGGTTAAAACTTAATAGCAACTTATCTCTAGCCGACCTAGATAAAAATAAGCTTTGAAATAACAAAATCACTTAACTAAAAAAAACATGATGCTTTTGCAATTAAAAATGGCAAATGTAACTATGACAAACCTTTTTTCACGAGAGTTTTAGCCTTGTACTTTTCTCTATCCCCTCTGCCTACTCGAACAATAGCTACTCTCTCCTGCTTGACGAGCTTGCTCCAAACGTGCACCTAAACACAACACATGATTATCATTTGTTAACAAATGAAGTTTCGTAAATTGCTTTTAAAAATGCCAAACCAACTTGGATGGGACAAACGTCACTGTATGCACTCAACTCAAAAGTAAGATAAACTTGAATACATCCAAGAGGTTCTGATTGTTCTTATTCCTACCATTTCAAGGAAATAACTCCCAAAGTATGGCTAGTGAGAAACAATAAAGAAAGCAACCATGTTATAACACATTAAAAGCAGGAACCTATGAACTATATTTGTGTAGCATTGAGCACATATTACTTCATGCTTAAGACAATAAAATTGCTGAGACAGCTCAGTAATAATGCTTCCATTAGCTAATTTCTTGAATAAATATAACTACGCACTTTTGTTGGATGAAATAAAACTCCATTTGGACCTAATTACTTGTGCCAGAAATTACTCATTATTGCCTAATTTTACTTCAAATAATGCATGGTCAAAGTGTAAAACATGACTTAATCTCCCTAACAATGAAATTAAGTTATATCCTATGAAGAATTATGTGTCCAATAAAACCATGTCATCGGTATTTCATCTTCAAAATACTAAGTCGACTGATACACCTATAGGACTAGCTATCTGGCTTCACTTCTCCAAACAAGATCAACAT
>JAIUJO010000017.1:1753674-1755045 GCA_023846275.1 Vanilla planifolia | reverse complement strand
AACAATATGAACAAGAAGAAAAAAAGAGGAGGAAGAAGAAGAAGGAGATGAAGAAAAAGATGAAGAGGATAAAGAAGAAAAAGAAAAGTAGTAGTAGTACTAATCAGAGAAAAAGAAGAAGAAGTAGGAGAAGAAGATGTGAAGAAGAAGAAGAAGAGGAAGAAGAACAAGAAGAAAAGATGAAGTACAAGATGAAGATGATGAAGAAGAAGTAGATGATTAAGAAGTAGAAGAAGTCAAAGAAAAAAAAGAAGAAGAAGAAGAAGATGTTGCAGAAGAAGAAGAAGAAGATGATGAAGAAGAGGAAGAAGAAGAAGAAGAAGAAGATGAAGAAGAAGAAGAAGAAAAACAAGAAGAAGAGGAGGAGGAGGAAGAAGAAGAAGAAGTAGAGGAAGAAGAGTAAGGAGAAGAACAAGAAGAAGATGAAAGAGAAGATGAAATTGGAGGAGAAAAAGGACAAGAATAACATTATCGAGAAGAAGAAGAATAGGTGTAAAGAAGAGGAAGAAAAGCAAAAAGAAAAAGATAAGGAGCCATTAGAAGAGCAAGGAGAATAAAAAATAATAAAAAGAAGAAGATAAAAAGATGATGAAGAAGAAGAAGAAGAAGAAGATGATGATGATGATGAAGTAGTAGTAGAAGAAGAAGAATAATAAGAAGATGAAGAAGAAGCTAAAGAAGAAAAAGATGAAGAAGAAGAAGAAAGAAGAAGAAGAAGAAGAAGAAGTTGAAGTAAAAGAAGAAGAAGAAGAAGAAGAAGAAGAAGAAGAAGAAGAAGAACAAGTAGAAGAAAAAGGAGGAGGAAGAAGAAGAGGAGGAAGAAGAGAAGAAGAAGGAGAAGAAGAAGAACAAGTAAAAGAAAGAGGAGGAAGAAGAAGAAGAAGAGGAGGAAGAAGAAGAAGATGATGAGAAGAAGAAGAAGAAGAAGAAGCTGAAAAACAGGAAGAAGATGATGAGGAAGCAGAGAAGAAGAAGAAGAAGAATTAAGCAAAAGAAAAAGTGGAAGAAGAGGAAGAAGAATTAGGAGAAGAAGAAGAAGAAGCAAGGGAAGAAGAAGCAACGGGAAGGAGAAGATGATGATGATGACGAAGAAGAAGAAGAAGAATTAAAAGAATAAGAGAAGAAAAAGTGGAAGAAGAGGAAGAAGAAGAAGGAGAAGAAGATGTTGAAGATGAAGAAAAAGATGAATAAGAAGAAGCAAGGGGAAGAAGAAGTTGAAGAAGAAGAAGAAGATGATAAAGATGAAGGAGGAGGAGGAGGAGGAGAAGAAGAATAGTAGAAGTAGTAGGAGATGAAGAAGAAGAAGAGAAAGAAGAAGAAGAAGTAGAAGAGGAAGAAGAGGAAGAAGCTGAAAAATATGAATAATAATAA